>CM069301.1:1744175-1751675 GCA_035609425.1 Epinephelus awoara
GCTCGTACAACACACACGTGACCATCCTCTCCTCAGCAGTTTATATTTCTCAACCAACTGAAATAAATTGTTTTTAATATTCGTTGGTTCATGATTTATGCACAGTAGAAAAAAGGTTTTGTCTCCAGTTAATAAGAATCTGGACATTTAGTCTCTAATCACTGCTGGACGCTCAGCAGAGTGTTGGACTGACAGGAACTGAATTACTTACATGGTGTAAAATAATCAGGGGCATAAATAAAGACAGTGCAGGCAGTGTGATTGCACTGGGGCCCTGGGGTGGAGGGGCCCGTAGAGAGAGCGGGCCCTTGCAAGTGATTCAGATTACCACCTTGGAAATACACCTGTGTTCAAAGTTAAATGATAACAAACACAATATTATTCATTTAAAAATGGTGTCGTTTTCTATAAATGTCCTCAAAAGGCAAAACCATCTGTCATCGTTCTCTCTTTCCAGACACGTTCCTGTGTCTGGATGCAGACAGACAGGAGCCAATCTAACCAGACATTATACAACATAAACAAAGAACATGTTTTCTTGTGGTGTCCTTTCTAAAATGAGCAGTGAACTGTATTATTTTATGGTCAAGGAGTTAATAAACAGACATTGTTAGCTAGTTAGCGCACTAAAAAGTTGGCTACTTCCACATTAAATTATATCATATAGAGGCATCTCCACAAGTATTTAACCAAGGAAAACAGACATGAGATTTTACAATTCCTCATGACAATGAATTATTTTCCACCATGTTTATAATTCAGTTCATGTCAGTCTAACACACCTCTCTGCTGAGCGTCCAGAAGTGAGTATACACTAAATATCAAGATTTTAATTAACTGCTGGTTTTGCTGTAGTTGTTCTTGTTTCTGGACTTGCTGCTCATTCTGACCCAGTTTTACTCCGTTTTACTTTTTCTTGGGGTTAAAGCATAAAGGCAGGATGTAGATTTCTATCAGGGGTGAAGCAGATGCAGCATGCAGCCATTTGATTGGTGACGTCATCCAACTCCCAAGATTCTAATTAACTGGGGACAAAACTTTGTTTCTCCACTACACATAGATCATAAAGCCACGGATATAACATCGGTTCATTTCAGTTATAGAAAAACTGCAGCTCCTGTTTACTTGTATTTGTTTACAGGAAGTCTTGACCGCTCCAATACGGGGGCACCACTGACGTACGATGTAGCGGCTATCGAGGCGTCTATGTTTCTGTATCTTATGAACCAGACCCACTCTGAATGTCGAGGCCACGCCCCCTTCTGTTGGATAGAAAATGATCCTCCAGTAAAGATCGGTGATATTGGACGTGTGGATTTTCATTTTGTGTGCATTAATTTTTTAAAATAAATGTTTGTCTGCAACGTTTTGATCCCCGACATTTCGTGACGCTGACAGTGAGTGTTGATCTTATAAATTCAGTTTATCTTCCTGTTTCTGTCCTGATGTGACAGCAGGTTTAATTTTCCTCAGAAGGGGGCGTGGCCTCAGCAGTGACAGGATGCCTGTCTGGTCCATGAAGCTGGAGTCCAGACTGGGTTCACTCAGTGACATCACTTCCTGTGTTGATATTTACATGCAGCAAGACAAACAGCAAACAGCTGGGAGGTGATGTCGGCAAACACAGGAGAGTTGGTTTGGATCCAGTTTGATCGGGTTCTGGTTCTGATTGGTCTGAGTGTGAATCCAGTCTGAACGGCTTCCTATGAATCAGGTGTGTTGGTCCTGGGGGCGGGGCATACAACGAGGGGGCGGGGCAGAAACATGAAGAACATTTTCAGCCAATATATCTGTTCAGAGTGATATCTATACAACACAAACATTCTGTCCACAGATTAATATGAAGAACTCTGATCAACATCATCACTTGTTTCATCAGCACCGCCACCGCCGCCGCCGCCGCCGCTGCTGTTGTTGTTCTTGTTGTTTTGGTTCTTTGTTCAAGTTGTAGATTTATTATTTATATCTCTCTTTTTAGCATTTACACATCAATTCATAATAGTTAACATCTAACCCCCACCCCCCACCCCCCACCCATTAACTGCAGACAGACAGACAGGAGTGTTGCATTGTGGGTAGGTTGCAGGCGACCCACTCTTGGTTCACTCCGACGTTTTCTGTGAAGGAAAGACAAACATGTAAAGTCTCTGGTGTTTCAATAAAGTTTCTCGGTTCAGTTCATCAACAAGACTGTGGCAAAAAGAAATTAAAAGTCAGCGAGAACGACGACGACACAGCTCATAGTTTGACATCTGCCGTAAATAAAAACTTAATTATAAATATAGTTATTATTTATGTGTCATCAGTCAGACTGTAGCTTATGGTGAAGTGTTCCTTGTAGGCTTTCCAAAGAAAGCACTTTCTGACAGAAATCTATTCATTTTTACCCAAACCATGACTTTAAGGCTCTCCAGATAATGCAACAACTTTGTTGGAGACAGTGTGTGTGTGTGTGTGTGTGTGTGTGTGTGTGTGTGTGTGTGTGTGTGTGTGTGTGTGTGTTCATGATGATGAAGGAAGATGTGTCTCACTGATGTGTTTTTAAGAAGACAGATGTGACATCATTACTTATTACATGAATTAATTTAATGACCCAATCAGGGAGGGACCTCAGCCTCCACTTCCTGTGGGACTCACCTGCTTCCTGTCAGTTCACATCTGATTGGAGAAGGAGGTGGGCGCCCCCTGCTGGCCATAACCCTGACCGTACTCTGCATCCTTCAGGAGACACAACACACAACAGCATTATGCACACACACAGAGCATATATACTGCAGTACACTGAGCATATATACTGCAGTACACTGAATATATATACTGCAGTACACTGAGCATATATACTGCAGTACACTGAATATATATACTGCAGTACACTGAGTATATATACTGCAGTACACTGAGCATATATACTGCAGTACACTGAGCATATATACTGCAGTACACTGAGCATATATACTGCAGTACACTGAGCATATATACTGCAGTACACTGAATATATATACTGCAGTACACTGAGCATATATACTGCAGTACACTGAGCATATATACTGCAGTACACTGAGCATATATACTGCAGTACACTGAATATATATACTGCAGTACACTGAGCATATATACTGCAGTACAATGAGCATATATACTGCAGTACACTGAATATATATACTGCAGTACACTGAGCATATATACTGCAGTACACTGAATATATATACTGCAGTACACTGAGCATATATACTGCAGTACACTGAGCATATATACTGCAGTACACTGAGCATATATACTGCAGTACACTGAATATATATACTGCAGTACACTGAGCATATATACTGCAGTACACTGAATATATATACTGCAGTACACTGAGCATATATACTGCAGTACACTGAATATATATACTGCAGTACACTGAGTATATATACTGCAGTACACTGAGCATATATACTGCAGTACACTGAGTATTTATACTATATATATACTCTAGTACACTAAATATTTAAACTGGAGTTCATTGAGTGTAAACACTGCAGTACGCATATTGCAGTTTAAATACTCAGTGTACTGCAGTAAATATAGTGCAGTACATTGAGTGAACGTACTGCAGTCTAGCAGTATGTTGAGTATAAAGCATCATTATATACTGTTTCACTTTGTAATACAGTACCAGTACTACACAGTTTACTCTGAGAGTTTTGTTTATATTTCAGGCAAAAAGTAAAACTAAATTTTGCTAACAGGAAGTGACAGGAAGTAGATTCATATGAAAAACGTGAATCTTTCTCAGACACTTTAAACGTGTTCTGTTGATCTGAGATGTTCTTGGCTCTGTCTGACGGTTCTCCCCAATGAGCTGTTGTCTATGTGCTAAGCTAAAGCTAAAGCTAGGTGTAACAGCTGTAATCCATGGGGCACGGCAGAGAAGCGTCACGTAGGCAGAGCAGAGAGGCTTTTTTTTTTTTACCTGCTACACAGACTGTGTGTTTGCAGTGTGTGTGGTTGTGTGTGTATTGAGTTAAATGACAACGCAGCTTGTTCTGAAGGGTTTGAAGGTTCAGACTGTATTAGCAGGACCAAATGAATTAACTGGACTGTTTTAAGTACAGGATGTATTGATTCATTCTCCAGGTGTGCTCTGACTCACCTGGTTCACACTGTGAGTGTTAGTTAGCGGCCGGGCTCCTCACCTGGTTGTATCCCTGCTGGCTGTACTCAGGTTGGTAGCCTCCCTGGTTGCTGGCGTACGGGTCTTGTTCATACGCCCCCTGCTGGCCATAAGCATCTGGTGCGGCAGGTTTCTCCTGAGGAGGCGGAGCTCGCATGAAGGGAGCGATGATGCCCGTCTCCTTAAAGACGAACCAGAGGTTCCCCACCCACAGGACCAGGTTAATGAAGCCGAAGGCCTAGAGGAGGAGGAGGAAGAGGAGGAAAGGATGAAGGAGACAAACCCTTTATTTTGGTAGAGACTAAAATGTGTCTGTAGCACAGAGATTGCTAGTCAGTTCTCAGACTCAGGTATCGCCAAAACTTTAAATGGTCCCCTCCTGAGAGGGTCGTCTGCCTGATGACCTCACCACAGGTCGGACAGCCCTGACCCTCGGAGGCGTCGGGCTCAGTGATGGTCTTACCACGGAGGTGTTGAGTCCAGACATGACCGGGTCGTGGACTTCACGACAGTGGTTCTCTTCAGATTCGCAGGCGGCAATCATAGTGATCACTTCATCTGGGTCAGTCGCCGTCTTCACGTCGGACAGACCTTTGGCCCAAGCCGCTGAACTCACCAGCCACATGAAGGCAAACACTGCGGTCACACCCAGGTCCTGAACACACACACACACACACACACAGTGTATGAGGTCACCAGTCAGGTCACCTGCCAGAGATGGCATCAGGTGGGTAAACTTACGATCAGCGGGCCTTTGTTGTTCTCCTTGTACTTGTCAAAGAAGAAGACGTAGATACTGAGAGCCGCCGTGGAGTAGAGGAAGGCGAAGACGCCAATGGTGACGAAGAACTCGGCTGAGGAGGAGTAGTCACCGACAAGGAAGACACGGTCTTTGTCTGCGTCCTTACAGGTGGGGGCGTCAAAATACACCTGGTGGAGTCTGAGACAGACAGGAAGTTCAGATTGTGGTCTCTGACACCATGAAAGTTTTTCTCACAGAATATTAATTCATTCAAAGAGTGTGAGGAGGGAAAGAAATACGTTACACTATTTAGAATATCTCTTTCTTTCTTTTTCTTTTTTAGCAACAGAACTGGAAACAGTTTTATTAGGAATGATTGACCATCCCCAAATATGTAAGTTTGACCTGTGAGTTATAAATCCATCTGTCAGTTTATTATTAGCGGTAATGATGCACCAGATTCAGTAATCTCATGAGGAAAATACCAAAATACTAAATGTCATAAAGTAACAAAGCAACATCCTGACTAAGATATTAATAATCTGTGAACATGTTCACCTCTTTGTCATTCTGTCAATATTAAAACAGACTTTACAAACTGCTGCACAATTCATGATAAAAAAATGGCTCAAATGTGAGCTAATTTAAAAGAATGCTAATAACATTCATCAGCATAAGCTAACTAATTAATTAGGCTCAGCCTTATTAAGCTTACAAATGTGCCTACAATTAATATAATACGATCACTAATATTAGCCTCGACCTACAAACAAGGTTTAGCTCTAAATGTCTCAGTGTATATTTCACTTCCACTTCATCCAGTTATTCCAACCTGTCTGTCTGAATCAAGTTGCATTGACACAGTGGTCCAAGGCGTTATCAGGAACTACTGTTTACACTGTGTAGTCGTGATATTTATAGTAAATGTAAATTAAAATATGCCTCTGGTGTAACCTGTTAGATCTCAAAGTGGCGACGAGGTCTTAAAATGTAGGCTGTGGAACGTTTCTTGAAAAAGGTTTTAAAAAGTTTAACTTCAGGATTCCTGCTGATCCCTCCCCGTCTTACATCTTTCAGATATACCATAATAAATAAAACATAATCAGATGCCCACATACAGGAGTTCGGGCCCCACAGTGTCTGCTTAGGAAAATTCTGGCCCTTGGCCTGATCTCATTAATGACCCCTCAGAGCAGCAGCAGCAGCTCTTCTGCTCTCTGCATCTCAGAGCAACTGCAAACATTTCACCATGACGATCGTCCAGCTCCAGTCTTCAGCTCTCATACGAGTCCATTTTAATCCTTTTTTGTCTTCATCACCGAACTCTAAATGATCAGCTGTAGCTAAAGATGTTCTTTTTGTTAAATAATACATAATATAAAAGATAAACTTCTACATATTTAAAGTTTCTCTCCTGTGTTACCTTCACTGTCACTGTGCTGTTTATTCACTGAGTCATTTTCGTCTCGTCTTGTGTTTGCCTCCATCTCTGCCTGTTCACACCGTACGGTCGGAATCAGTCCTGTGACTCATCAAACACCTGCAGCTGACATCATGTTGTACTGACCTGAACGGATACTCAAACTCCACCTCTATTCTCAGGTCACTGTATGTCCGGTTCTTACACTCCACCGCCATCTTGAACATCCCGGAATAACTGCCACAGGTGGAGAAGGCAAAGATGGCGAAGAACTGGAGGAGGAGGAGGAAGAGGAGGAGAGAACAAGTTAATGCAGAGATTTTGAAGGTGAAAACACGTTAAACAGCAGTCATGCTAACAGTGAAACATTGCAGTGTGCTGAGCTAAATGCTAACACCAGCATGCTAACATGCTAACAGTGCTAATATGCTAAGGTTTGGCAGCTGTAAGGGAGAGTTCATTACTTGCAAAAAGGGGGAGGAGTGTCAAATGTCAAGTGTTTAAGCACTGGGGAGGGGTTTGTGTTTATTTTACTGGCGATTTTTAAGAAAACGTGCTGGTGGGTTTGACATGAATGCTTTCTTTCATTTATTAGCCAGAAACTTTAAAAACAGAAATAATCATCAAATTTTCAAATTTCCGACGGTCCTTGGACACATCATGTGTGACAAACATCCGATAAAAAAACAAAAACACAAGTCAGAGCTTAAAATAGTGACATTTCATCAAAATCATTTTGTTCTGCGTCTCATTTAGAAATTTAAAATGCACGAGAGAGAAAAACAGAGACATTTTTCACTAAAACTTTTAGCAGTACGCTGTTAGCAACACATGCTAAGGTTAGCGCAACAAGGTGACTGACTGCGAGTCAGTCAGACAATGGCGAGCACAAATAAAAAGTCAAAACTTGAAGCCCCGCCCACAGGTTCCCGCTCAGCTACAACAGAGAGAGTTGTGTATAAGACGAAGATGGCGTGTCGATGTTACGCATGCTAACACACGCTGGACGTCATCACCCAGATGTACTGGTCACCATGACGAGGACGAAACAACCTGTGTTTAGTGTTTTCAGTTTGATGTCAGAGACGTTTTACAGCCTGCTGTGACCTGTTGCATTCTGGGAAAGTGTTCAGTGTTCATACAGAGTGTTTGACATGTTCCTGTTTATATCATGACAACAGT